>VONZ01000472.1:535000-576644 GCA_012976165.1 Labeo catla | reverse complement strand
AAAAAAAAAAAAAAAGAGAGAGAGAAAAGAAAAAGAAATGACAGGCCTTACTAAATCACAATAACTTAAATGAGTCAAACAAACGCAGAGTTTATAGCTTTTTTGTTTCTACTCTCCTTAATAGTACTTCTATAAATATCTAATTCTTTAAGTACCACAGAAAAGAGAGGTTTCTGATTGCTAAATTTACAGGGATGAATGTGGAACGTAACAAGTATAATCAAGAGATTGATAATGTAAGCCTTATTTTCCAGCTTCTTGTCATAGTTCAAAAAACGAAATATTACATGTTCATATAGTTCATATAAAAAAAAAAAAGTTGGACAACACTTTGTCATTTATAAATCTAAAAACCTCCCACCATAGCCTCTTTGTATACTGACAATGCCAAAAAATATGAGGTACTGTTTCTGGGTGTGATGTACAAAATGAACAATTTACATCTATTTCTTCAATAAATCTGTTTAAAAAATGCTTAGCAGGGTAAAACTTGTGCAGTATCTTAAATGAAATTTCTTTAATTTTATTTGTAATAAGATATTTATTAGGTAATACCCAGACTTTCCTCCAGTCAATATTTCTGATAAACTTAGACCAATAGAAAATAACACGTGGTTTACTAACAATTTCATTTTGAAATAATGAACCTATAGCCTTATTTTTTTTTTTTCCCCTAGATGAAAAACAAATTCTAGAAAGCGTGACCGCCTGACGAGGAGACGATTGAAGAATCCAGAATGTTCGATGAAGTGGAAAAATAAACAAACCGGCTGGGTTAAAATAACCCATGGACGCAGCCTTCGTAATAGAGTGTTTTCATGATGCGTAGTCAGTCAGCCATACTAGCGGCACAGAATGTAAACATGCCACTGAACTGAACAGAACTTGCACATTTTGCTAATTATTGCTGCTGAAAATGATCAGTTATGTCATGTTTTGGGCTGTATTAATCGGTCAGACCAGGAAAAACATTTGGAGTACTATAGACTGTCAAAATTTATAACAAATCCTCTGTCTGAGGAAAGAAGGCGTTTGTTGTTGGCCAAACTCCACTAGAATCTTGACAACATTAGTGTTTGTTCTCGTCATTTCCCGTCAGGTAGGTGAACTATTAGGCTAATATCTTAATTGATACTGCTCGTACGTATCTTTACCACCTATTAACTTTAGTTTGTCAAAATATTGCGCCTTTTCCTTCTTACTAAGTCCTCCTCTATATGATTTAGCAGTTTCCACACATTTTTTCCATGGTTTAGACAGGGTAAATTGACAGAACAGCATATTCAATAGTACATTAACCATGAAATCAAATTCACATATTTTAGACCATATCATAGTACTGAGACTGCTCTTATTAGAGTTACAAATTATCTGCTCTTATCATCTGATCGTGGTTGTATCTCTCTGTTAGTGCTACTGGGTCCTAATGCTGCGTTTGAGACTGTTGACCACAACATTCTTTTAAACAGACTTATAATACGTTGGCATTAGTGGTAGTGCATTGACATGCTTCAAATCATACTTATCTGACCGGCAGCAATTCGTGGCAGTGAATGACGAGGTATCATATCGGTCACAAGTGCAGTATGGAGTACCTCAAGGCTCAGTACTAGGGCCATTACTTTTTACGCTTTACATGTTACCTTTGGGAGATATCATCAGGAAACATGGTGTTAGCTTTCACTGTTATGCTGATGATACTCAGCTCTATATTTCTTCGCAGCCCGGTGAAACATACCAATTTGAAAAACTAAAGAATTGTGTAGTTGAGATAAAAAACTGGATGACAAGTAATTTCTTACTGCTAAATTCTGGAAAACAGTGGTGTTAATTATTGAACCTAAAACCTCCACGTACAACAACCTAAACCGCTGTCTAATACTTGATGGCTGTTCTGTCAATTCTTCATCATCAGTTAGGAACCTAGGTGTGCTATTTGATAGCAATCCTTCCTTTGAAAGATGCATCTCTAGCATTTGCAAAACCACATTTTTCCATTTCAAAAATATATCTAAATTATGACCTATGCTCTCAATGTCAAATGCCAAAACGTTAATTCATACGTTTATGACCTCAAGGTTAGATTATTGTAGTGCTTTATTAGGTGGTTGTTCTGCTTGCTTAATAAACAAACTCCAACTGGTCCAAAATGCAGCAGCTACAGTTCTTACTAGAACCAAAAAGTATGACCATATTCGCCTGGTTCTGTCAACACTGGACTGGCTACTTAATGAACATCGTATAGATTTTACAGTCTTGCTAATTACTTATAAAGCCCTGAATGGTTTAGCTCCTCAGTACTTGAGCGAGCTCTTATCACATTATAGTCCCTCACGTCCACTGCATTCTCAAAACTCTGGCAATTTGATAATACCTAGAATATCAAAATCAACTGCGGGCGTCAGATCTTTTTCTTATTTACCGCCTAAACTCTGGAACAATGTACCTAACACTGTTCAGGAGGCAGACACACTCTGTCAGTTTAAATGTAGATTAAAGACCCATCTTTTTAACTTGGCGTACACATAACTCATTTCTATAATCCAAATTCGTTAAAGGATTGTTAGGCTGCATTAACTAGGTCAACCGGAACCGGGAACACTTCCCATAACACCTGATGTACTCAGTGCATCGTAAGCAGAACGGCATCTATGCTAATATTAGTCTGTTTCTTTCTTATTCCGAGGTCACCGTAGCCACCAGATCCGATCTGTATCCAGATCAGATCACTGCAGTCCCCTGGATCCAGTCCGTACCCAGCCCAGCTCACCTAGAGACGATCTCTACATCCCTGAATGTCAGCGGGGACCATGTCAACTAGATGAGCCCCAGAGACGGACCATCAGTGAGGAACTTATTACCTAGACGGCCGTCTGCGCAAGACCACAGGAATCAGATGAGTCTTCTGCAATCTGACCTTGCTGCAACATGGAACTTTTGCATTATTGACACACTGTTGTCCTATTTAATACTGTAAAGTTGCTTTGACACAACCTGTTTTGTTAAAAAGTGCTGTATAAATAAACATGATTGATTGATTGATATGAGTATCATCTGAGTAACTGACCAAACTGTAGCGTAAGTGCAAACTCTCTATTCATACAGTAATTCTTGCACTCCCTTCATCATTCTCATTATTTTGGATTGATTTGTACTTAACAAAACCATTGCACATTTAATGACTGATTTGTTTTACTACATAAGCAACTGTGAGAAAACTGTTAAAGTATCGCTGAAAATAACATTAGAAACATCATTTGGAAGAAGAATGTTAGTATATGGAAAAAATAAAGATCAGAGGACACTAATCTTCTAATTTATACCATGATGCCAGATATATTATAAATCTTACCTGTCAGACTGACTGACCCATTGAACGAACAAAAAGTGTCAAAAGACTGTTTAAACTAAAGATTTAAATTACATTACAGAGAGAGAGAGAGAGAATATCCATTATAGTTTCTGATTAGTGAATCATGTCAGGACCAAGAAGTTGCAGCTGCCCTCTAATTTTACAAGGAATTGAATGAATCATTACTGCTTATTAGACCAGTTACTGGAGTCTTAATAGGTTTTTGATTGCCTGCTCCAAAGTTTTCTGGAAGAATGCATTGCATTTGCATGTGTTGTTTTTACTTTTGAACTCTGCATTACTATGCACTCAGATGAGACAGAAAAAAATCTGGATTTTGAAAAGAACTGTATTTTTCCAAACCACTAAATCAAGTAAATATAAATAAATAAATAAATAAATAGACGCTACAATAGAAAGCAGACAGCTTATTGTTTAAGAGCTGTATTCCAACACTTTCTTTCTTGCACTATTGCATATGCAGAATATTAAAAACTGAAATCAAATCAAAAATTCTCACGTATTTTGTATGTCTTCCTTATTTATCACGTTTCAGATCATGATGAGGATTGAAAACCTCTGGCACGTTTATCAATTTTCATTAGCATCTCTTACAACACATTACTGCCATCAGGTGGTGAAATGCAAACATTGGCAGCCACAGAAATTAATAACTTGCATTTCCATAGTTTGTGGTTGACTTAACTTTTCGGTATTATTTATTTATTTTATTTCGCAAGATGTGACATGTTAAAATGACATAAATTATATAAATGACTTTATATATTTCTAATATTAAATCTAGTAGTCCTAGAATGACACAATGCAACCAAATCTACTGTGGTGATACCATAGTGTCAGAAAGTAGTAATGTACCTCGAAACCATGATATTTTTATTGTATAGAAAACCATTGTTTTTTTTTTTTTATTAGTGTGTAAAGTATAATATAAAGTCATGTAACTATTTATAGCAGGCTAACTTTATATTTAAGTTATCCATTCCGTACACACCCAATTGTTAGTTTGTTTGGGGGAAAATGTATTTTGTACTTCTTCACTAACATATAAACATTTACTAACAGTTACATGGTCGCCAATCATTGTGGTTTCCACAAGGCCATACTGTACATAAATACTCACAGACTATTGTGTCTAGGCATGAGGGAATTTCAAAACACTTGAACATTGTTTTCGCTGATTATCTTCGAACTCGTGTGTCCACTGAAGTGTTTTTCCTGTGCCTGCCTGTGAGATTTCTTCTATTTTCCCACAAGTACTACGATAAGTCCCGCCTCCTGAAGTTGGATTGGCTGTTAGGAGCTGATGGCAGTCAGCGATTGGATAATCGACACGTCACTCATAGAACGGACCGCCTCTGTGTGCGCAGTGTCTCACACTGATGGCGCTGTAAACACAGTGACGCGGTGTTGCGTATCCCAGCAAATCGCGGATTCGCGTTGTGTATGTGGACGAACGCGATAGACGCTTTTCACGTTCACAGCTTCATATGCAATCACATAAACAAAAGACACACGAGGACCGCTCGTCGGAGGTGCAATGGCAAGGAAAAGTGCAATCCCCCCTTCATACTATGGTAAGCAGCTTGTGAATCGCGTAAAATCAAGTTTTTGCAGTAAGACCATTGACAAAGGGAACTGACCCAGCGGTGCTGGTGTCAACCCGATTCATGTAAGTGTTTGGCTGTTTTCTAGCGCAGTAAATATTTCAAAGACCTCAATGCAGAACAGTAGCTCTGCTGATATGTTTCCATCCTGATTTGAGTTACTTTGATTTCGCAAAACTGGATGAAGTGCACACAATGCGCAGATGCGGATTCGGTGTCTTTGTAATTCGGAGAGGATTTAATTGTTATGTCATAGAAGTTAACTGGAAAGCGGCCAACAAGAGCAAGAATCGAAATAGTAGAAAACATATATGGTGTTTATTGCGCAAGCTATTTCATATTAAGAGGGTTTTGTGTCTTTGTCCCGTGTTAAGCCTCATTTAACGGTACTGTTACAGTACACAAACAGCCTGTGCGGACAGACCATAGAAGAACTGTTTGCTACTTACTGTTTACATAGTTTACATAGTTTAAACAGTTTTTACAGATGGGCTCGACATGTTTATTTATTTATTTGTTTGTTAATTGTGGAATGTACGCATAATTATAGGATTATAGACCTAAACAAATAAGTAGCACCTTTTAGAAATATGATAAAAGATTCTACTCTCATAAGAAATGAGAAAATATTAAACCCTTTTAACAGCAATCACGATAATTATCGATTTAACGATTTAAATGTTCGATGTCGAAGGCAGGTAGATTCTGATTGATGTCAATGTTTTTATGGTTCATCAGCTAGAAAAAAAAATAGTTCTAATAGTATAAAATATCATTCTAACAAACCACCAACATCGTACATTTGTTTAAACTGCATCCAAGATTGTGTTGTTTTAAAACAGAAAAAAGGTGAGCAGATCGACCAAAGCGGCAACAGTTACTAAGCAAACTTAAAGGGATAGCTCACCCAAAAATAAAAATGACCCCGTGATTTACTCACCCTCAAGTCATCCTAGATGTATATGGCGTTCCTCTTTCAGATAAAAACAATCAGAGTTATATTAATAGATGTTCTGGCTCTTCTGAGATTTATAATGGAAGTGAAGGGGGGTTGAGATTTTGAAGTCCAATAAAGTGCATCTATCCATCATAAAAAGTTCACACAACTCCGGGGGGTTGGTACAGGCCTTCTGAAGATAATCAAAGCGTTTGTGTAAGAAAAATATCCATATTTAAAACTTTATAAACTGTAATCTCTAGCTTCCGCTAACTGTCGTTTGCGTGTTCATGAGAGAATGGCATCGGATGACGTAGGACGTATGCATAGCGTAAGCTCTGGTGAGAATATGCTAGTCTCGCAAGAACCAAGTTTTGTTTACAGCAAAGGAAACCAGTCTCTTATTGGTTTATATCAAAACCTACAAAATATTTTCTTTACAAATCCTCATTTTGTACTTCTAATTCGTGAAAACTCTCCACTGTGCTTCCACTTTCAACACTTCTTTTGTGAACACATGTACGACAGTTTACATATTTATAAATATGGATATTTTTCTTACACAAATGCATCAACTCACTTCAGAAGGCCTTTATTAACCTTCCAGAGCTGTGTAAGTACTTTTTATGATGGATGGATGCACTTTATTGGACTTCAAAATCTTAACAGCCATTCACTACCATTATAAATCTTGGAAGACCCAGGACATATTTTTTTTAATATAACTCTGATTGTATTTGTCTGAAAGAAGAAGGTGATATAAAGCTAGGATAACTTGAGGGTGAGTAAATCATCGTGTAATTTTAATTTTGGGGTGAACAGTCCCTTTAGTGCTTGCAGTTTGATAGGTGTCAAGTAGTCCAGAACCACTGTACTATACAGATTATGAAAAGTCAGTTAAATGTAGACCAGATTTAAAATGTAGTCAGTCTGGAACAGAATGTTGAGAACTTTTTAGAACATTGGGAATGCAGTCAGTCTGCTTCACATTCCTTGGTAGTCATCAGAGACCTTTTACATTGTTCTGGAAACCAATCGTTCACAATCCCCCATGAGCAGGAGCAGAGCACTCACAGACCCCTCTAGCCATTTAACACAACTACACTAAATATTTTTCAGAGGCAATCTGTCTAATTATATCACATAACCATGCCAAAGGGATGCATCTGGTACGCCTACGTACCCACAGCCATTCAGTATTATAACACAAATAGAGTTGTAATTATTATCATGTGATATAGTGCATCTGAATCTCTATTTTTACAGCCTAGATGGCTCACCATGGCAGTGCTGTTGGAGTGTCAAAGAACGGCGTTTTCTTTGTCACGTAAATAGTGCAGGGAGCAGCTGTTTCTCTGTCTCGCTCGGGCAGGGTCGAGCTCTTTGGCCTTTGCCTCATGTATTGTTAAGTTCCCACGAGCCACCTGTCAATCACAACTATTCTCGGCTAGAATTGGGAAATAGTCTGTGGAGACATACCCAAATCTAGGAAGAAAGCTGTCGGATATGATGTGCAAGCATATGGTTGTTTCAGGGTAGCTTGAGTTTTTTTTTTGTCAGAGCATCTGACAATCTGGCATCTGGTTCCTTTCCAAATTTAAAACAGATTTTGGTATGTTTTTGTTGTTGGTGGTGTTCTTGTCTGGCTGATATCATGGCAATGGGAGTACTGTACTGAGATGATTCACAAAGGAAGTGGTCGGTAATTGCAGTTCATTTGAAGTGGAACTGTGAGGTTTCAAATGTCTGGAGGAGTGGAGCTTTTGAATCGGGGAGGAGCTTGTTCTGATCTGTGTTTGGGTCGGCTGTTCTGTCTGATTTAGCATTTCAAATGCAATCCAGAACTGCTGCTGAGAGAGAAGGTACATGAAAGTGAGAGATGCAGACTCTCTAGAATAAATTAAAGAGATTAGGATCTCTCTGCAACACTGCGCCAATATGATCTCCTTTTCTCTTAAAGGGATAGTTCACTCAAAAATAAAAATTCTGTCATCATTTACTCATCTTTTACTGACTTAGTCATTTCCTTTTTTTATTCATTGAAATAGTTGTTCCTTTAAATCGGTGCTTTTTTTAGTATAATGTAGCCTAACCATATACAGTTGAGGTCAAAAGTAGAGGTCTGCATTCCCGCGGCTCTCCTCGCTTTACTCATTCTTATCAGTTTACTGTTAAGAAACCCACATCAGGCAAGTCTGATGTATGGGAGTCAGTGACATTCTTTGGGATGCGGGAGCGGGTGGGTGCGGAATAAAACCTCGCGGGAGCGTGCGGGAGCGGGAGTTTAAAAAAACAGTCCCGTGCAGACCTCTAGTCAAAAGCTTACATACATCTTGCAGAATGTTAATTATTTTACTAAAATAAGAGGGATCATACAAAATGCATGTTATTTTTTTATTTAGTACTGACCTGAATAAGATATTTAACATAAAAGATGTTTATATATAGTCCACAAGAGAAAATATTAGTTGAATTTATTAAAATGACCCTGTTCAAAAGTTGATTCTTAAGTTGACTCTTTTTTTTTTTTTTGTTTAATGATAGTTGTTTATGAGTCCTTTGTTTGTCCTAAACAGTTCAACTGTCTGCTGTTCTTCAGAAAAATTCTACAGGTCCCACAAATTCTTTAGTTTTTCTGCATTTTTGTGTATTTGAACCCTTTTTAGCAATGACTGTATGATTTTGAGATCCATCTTTTCACACTAAGGACAATTGAGGAACTCAAATGCAACTATTACAGAAGGTTCAAATGCTCAATGATGCTCCAGAAGGAAACATGACTCATTAAGAGCCGGGGGATGAAAACTTTTGAACGGAATGAAGATGTGTACATTTTTCTTATTTTGCCTAAATATCATTTTTTTTTATTTTTTATTATTTAGTACTGCTCTTCAGATGCTATGGAAGATACTTGCATGTTTCCCAGAAGACAAAATATGTTAAATTTACCCTTCTCTTTAAATTCAACAAGTTTTCACCCCTAGCTCCAAATGCATTGTGTTTCTTTCTGAAGCATTACTGAGTGTTTGAACCTTCTGTAATAGTTGAGCATGAGTCCCTCAGTTGTCCTCAATTTGAAAAGATGGATCTCAAAATCATACAGTCATTGATAGACAGCGTTCAGATGCTAAAAAAACAAAGAATTTGTTGGACCTGAAAAGTCCAACCAATTATGTAAAGTTTTGAACTCAACTATATGTACAAAAAGGCCACGCAAAAAAAGAAAACACACACACACACACACACCATGAATGTACACTGCAAAAAAGATTGTAATTTGACTGAAAATGTTACAGTAAAAACTGTAGTTAATGGTTGGTTTGATTTGGTACCCTTATATGAGGAAAAACTGCAATAGATTATTCTTTACATTTAATGTAATTTTACCATAAAATGTTACATGTACAGTTTGTGGAAGTGAGAAGAGAATCAGTTATCTACCAGTCATAATTTACAGTAAAAAAAACATAAATTGACATTCCTAGAATTTTGTGTCACATTTCAGATTTAATGGTATTTAATTTAAATAATTGTTTCTTATAGTTTTTTAAATCAGTTATCTATATTGGGATTTGTTACAACTCCTGTTGTTTAATTTGTGAGTTTTTTTTAAATACCATGATTTTTATGGATTTTCTAAAAACATTCATGCAGCATGGAAGCCTGTTATTAGTTATTATAATAAGAAAGCAATAATTGAATCCAAACTCATCCAACCCCCCTTCTTTTTTTCTATTTCTTTCTTTCTTTCTTTCTTTCTTTCTTTCTTTCTTTCTTGACCATGACTTTTTTTTTTTACAGTGTATCATAAAAGTAGTCCATATGACTTGTACATTATTTTCCAAGACTTCTAAAGCAATACGATAGCTTTGTGTGAGCAATTGACTGAAATTTAAGTCAGAATTCTCATTTGCCATAGCTGGATAATACTAGTCTTCAGATTCTCCTTATAGATTTTCAAATCATGAGGAATACCATTTTAGCTCCATTTATGATGTTCTTATTTCCCTGTCTTCTGATAAACCAATTGTACTTGAATTCTAGCCAGAATATTTTGCCATCAAAAGAAAGTTCTGGCTTAAAAGACTGAGAAAATTCATCTTTCAAGCTCTCGGCAAAGAGCAGAGAAGCTGAATTGCACTGGGTTCCCGGCCCGATGCGGATGTAAATTTTACAAAGCCTCCCTCTGGACGTGGAAGGATCTTGTTAACGGTTCCTCAACAGGACGATCCACCCTTAAGGACCGAAAGGAAATTACACTGCTGCTTCAGAGCTTGCTGCAAGAGGTACATTAAAGATGCCTGGAATTATGTAGCTAATAGAGAGGACAGTCGGTGCATTCATGTGGGACCAGATAGTCTCTCTTTATCTCTTAAGAGTTTGACACAGAAGATTCTCTTTCATATCCACTGCCTCTGGTACAAAGCAGCTCTCAGTGGCACATGCCATAGTCTGCCATAGAGATCAGAATGAGCTTTCTACTGTGCGCCTGGGACATTAACAATGACCGATTGTACTGAAATGCCACACTAAGGGATGAATGGTTCATAATGGGTGTCATCTCTTTTTCCAGTGCCTTTGTAAATGACTGGGAAGTTGTATAGGTTCAGCTAATGGACAGCATCAGCGGTCCTGTATGAAAGACTTGCACAAAGCGTCTTGCCTGGTTTTGATTCAAGCCGATTTTCCAAAATACAGTGTGAGTGCAGGTAAAAAGTTTTCTCTAAAACGCATTTGCTGAAATCATTCATTCATGCCAGTCTAATTAAGTTGCACTTAAACCAGATCTTTTGCTTTATGATTTGACTTTAATTTCAGTCTGTTTCTCTCTATTGTATGGCTTCAAAACACTTGAAAAGTAGTGCAAGTATATAGACCGCTTTTTGATCCTCTCAGTTATTTTGTGAAATCAACAAGCTTCATTTTTAAAGCTTGAAAGCTTCAGTCCCCATTCATTGTAACTGCATGGAAAGAATGACCAGTCTTCAGAAGTTTGACTTCAGAGAGAAAGTCATACAGGATTAGAACAACATGAGGGTAAAAGAGCAAATGGAAAATAATTTATATCAAGATTTGATGTAATACCAGTACATCTTCCACATTACTGAACCATCATGTTTTTGGTCATGTTTTATCTCAGGAACAAATTGAGCCAGGACTGCTTGTTTGAAACAAAAAATAAAAATAAAAGATTGCATAATGCTATTGTGTTACGTAAAATAATGTGAACTCATTTCATAATTGATGAATTTTGAAACAATGACACAGTTGCTGAACAGAAATGAAACAACGATGAGCTAAATTGAGCTGAATAATAACACTATTGTCTGCTTTATAGCTTAAGTGTACGCATTAACAGTATTATTTCCCTGTTTATTAATGTGAAGCTGCTTTGAAACAATCTGGACTGTGTGAAACGCTATATAAATGTGACTTGACTTAGCTTGACATAAGTTTACATTTATTTTACATAATAGTCTATTAATTAGTGTATTTATGTGATAGCTTTGTTAGTTAAAGTAATTTTTGCTTATGTGTTATTTTGCCTAGGGAATGAACTGATCCAGGTCTGCACTTTAGGTGGTTGGTGCCACCTTAAAAAAAAAATCTGTGCTGCATGATGCCTTTGGTTGTAAAGATGCAAATCACATTTCAGACAGTATCCAGGAGTCATATTCACACTCACACTGTCAATGTCTGTGTTGTCCGCCTGGTGCTCAAGGCTAAAGCTGGTGTCCTTGAGAGATATGCAAGCAGTTTCACTCTTTTGAACAGGCACTGGCAGGATTTTTATGTTCAGATTGGGGCTGAGCAACAGAATAGTGACTAAATGTGTGACAGATTTTAATGTTCCTTTGCATTTTGCTTTGTTAACAAATGCCCATGTGAGTTTCACCTTCTTACAGTACTTGTAGTGTTAGAAAATGCCTCTAATTAACGTATATCAAGTGCCATAATTATCACACAATAAATTAACACAGCAGAAACTTCATTTGAACGACCAGTGTGGTAATACATTAAGAACAGCTCTTTTGTTAGGCGTAGTAATGAAGCAGCCACATGAAAGTAAAGAGTTTTAAGCTCCAAGCCTTTTATTTGAGCATATACCAGTTTGAACAGTTTTTTTTGCCTTGAGTCAGCAAAGCACAAGTCTGAAGGGAGAGAGAATTTCCTGCCTGACCAATCTGCTCTGTCTGTCACTCTCTTCACTTCGCCTGTCCATCTGTCCCTGACGGTTTACGTGTCTGTCTCGCTGTTTGTCACTCCGTCTTCTGTCTTGGTGTCTTTGATGACATCCAAGTACATCTGCAGTAAGAGAATTTGATTTATGTGTTTGATAGTGTCTGCAGATCAGAAACAGTAAATGAATGTCAAAGTCCTCAAAGATCTCATCAAGTTAGTGTTTTTAAGCATTTTACGTTTATTCCAAAATAATAACTGTTAATAATAATAATTGTTAACTTTTAAACCTTTTTTCAAATTCTGTTTTTTCCATTTAAATTTTTCTGGATTCCATTTTTCATAGACTCTGTTTTATTGGTTAAATAAATATTAAGCAAAAAGCATGTCTAATAAGTCATGAAACTTACATAATTTAACAGCAATTTGTTAACTTATTTATTATTATTATTATTATTATTATTAGTTAAGTTTAACAACTTAACATATATATAAATAACATTCAGTGTTTTTTTTAACCAAATTCTGTGTTTTCCATTAATTTCCTGGATTCCATTTTAATGGGTTTATTAAATTTTAATAATCAAAAACATAATTAATTACCTAATTAACTGATTTAATAAAGTTTTATTATATTTATTTGTCTTTTTTAAAATCATTTTTAAATAATTCTTCTAGTAAATATACCTTAAACATCATTTTTTAAATAATAATTAGTAGTTATTATTAGTAGTGCTATTATCATTACATAAAGTAGTACATTTCTGTTACAGTTTCTTCAAGTTAAACCAAACTTTTATTTTGATGGATTGCCGTGAAGACCTGTACCTTTCTGTTTGTGTACGACAATAGCTTTTCAGAGCATTTCAGAGATTGTTTAACTTTATACACTGACCAAAATTATAAACGCAACACTTTTGTTTTTGTCACCATTTTTCATGAGCTGAACTCAAAGATCTAAGACTTTTTCTATGTATACAAAAGGCCTATTTCTCTCAAATATTGTTCACAAATCTGTCTGGTGTTAGTGAGCACTTCTCCTTTGCCGAGATAATCCATCCACCTCACAGGTGTGGCATATCAAGGTGCTGATTAGACCGCATGATTATTGCACAGGTGTGCCTTAGGCTGGCCACAATAAAAGGCCACTCTAAAATGTGCAGTTTTACTGTGTTGAGGGGGTCCAAAAACCAGTCAGTATCTGGTGTGACCACAATTTGCCTCACGCAATGCAACACATCTCCTTCGCATAGAGTTGATCAGGTTGTTGATTGTGGCCTGTGGAATGTTGGTCCACTCCTCTTCAATGGCTGTGTGAAGTTGCTGGATATTGGCAGGAACTGGAACACGCTGTCATATACGCCGATCCAGAGCATCTCAAACATGCTCAATGGGTGAATTGGATGGTTCTTGCCGTGCAAGAACTGGGATCCTTGCAACTTGGGGCCGTGCATTATCATGCTGCAACATGAGGTGATGGTCGTGGATGAATGGCACAACAATGGGCCTCAGGATCTCATCACGGTATCTCTGTGCATTCAAAATGCCATCGATGAAATGCACCTGTGTTCGTTGTCCATAACATACGCCTGCCCATACCATAACCCCACCGCCACCATGGGCCACTCGATCCACAACGTTGACATCAGCAAACCGCTCACCCACACAACACCATACACACTGGCTGCCATCTGCTCTGTACAGTGAAAACCAGGATTAATCCGTGAAGAAGACACCTCTCCAAAATGCCAGACATCATCGAATGTGAGCATTTGCCCACTCAAGTTGGTTACGACGACGAACTGCAGTCAGGTCGAGAACGCGATGAGGACGACGAGCATGCGGATGAGCTTCCCTGAGACGGTTTCTGACAGTTTGTGCAGAAATTCTTTGGTTATGCAAACCGATTGTTGCAGCAGCTGTCCGGGTGGCTGGTCTCACATGATCTTGGAGGTGAAGATGCTGGATGTGGAGGTGCTGGGCTGGTGTGGTTACACGTGGTCTGCGGTTGTGAGGCCGGTTGGATGTACTGCCAAATTCTCTGAAATGCCTTTGGAGATGGCTTATGGTAGAGAAATGAACATCCAATTCAAGGGCATCAGCTCTGGTGGACATTTCTGCAGTCAGCATGCCAATTGCACACTCCCTCAAAACTTGCGACATCTGTGGCATTGTGCTGTGTGATAAACCTGCACATTTTAGAGTGGCCTTTTATTGTGGCCCCCCTAAGGCACACCTGTGCAATAATCATGCTGTCTAATCAGCATCTTGATATGCCACACCTGTGAGGTGGATGGATTATCTCTGCAAAGGAGAAGTGCTCACTAACAGATTTAGACAGGTTTGTGAACAATATTTGAGAGAAATAGGCCTTTTGTTTATCTCATGATAAATGTGGGCAAAAACAAAAGTGTTGCGTTCATGTGGTCAGTGTACGTTTATGTACTCAAATATTGAGGCGGCCATTCTAAGTCTTATTTTGAAGTAACAGAGTGGTTATATCTATGTGTGTAAGTTGTTTACTTACATTACAAGTCTTCCCATTAACGCCATTTATATTGTTCATTCAGACTGATTCGCAAACGAGGAACGTGCACGGACAAAAGAGGCGGGATTTATCATACGAACCAATCACAGCCTATCATAACCAGGCATATCCAATCATATCGCGATAGAGGCATTGCCTCCTCCTACGTGATTTTCTACGTGATTGCCCCCATCCAATACACTTAAACTCAAATGTTTTTTAATATTGGCATTGTTTTATTTTTGTACGAATTTTTCTTATCCTGTATTTTGAGGAGGCACTCTCTCACTTGACACGCCCCTGATATA
Source organism: Labeo catla (assembly GCA_012976165.1). Taxonomy (NCBI): domain Eukaryota; kingdom Metazoa; phylum Chordata; class Actinopteri; order Cypriniformes; family Cyprinidae; genus Labeo; species Labeo catla. The sequence continues at coordinate 561,715 of VONZ01000472.1, read as the reverse complement.
TATAGTCAAAAATAAGAAATATTTATATAATCTTAGTTTGATTTTTACAGACGTTACTGATTTAATGAAAGCACACAAACATTTTATAACATTTATTAACCACTCATCTGTTTGATTTCTGTTTTACACTTTGTACAAAATGTTTATCTAATTGTATATTAATTATCTGTTTGTGTATTGATTGGATAGCATTATTTAAAACTGACAGTGAAAATAAATTATTTCTAGCCAGTTTGGTTGAGGTCGCGATTGAGATGCAGCATATGCCAGGGTCTTGTTTGTGACTTAATGCCATGGGGTGGGAACTCCATGTTCTGGTAGGAAGAGGAAAAAGTAACCACACAGAGTTTCCATTCGACCAATCCCATGCTGTCTGCACCTGCGCGCCTTCCCAGGCTGTTCCTTATGGAGAAACCGTGAAAGAGGCTTGTGTTATACAGCAAGGCCTGCAAGACACTACTCTCAGTGTGTGAACTCATGTGTGTGCATGGAAAAAAAAGCTTAGTGGGAGTAGAGGATGAGAAGAAGAGGTATAGCAGGGGAGATGAGACTTCCAGAGGCAGTTCAAGGAAGGAATTACTGTACCTAGCTATATCTGAAGCAAAAAACTATGACACATTTGGCTTTAGCTTTCTAAAGAATAACTGCCGCTTTCCATACGAATTCATTCTAATGTATTCATATCAACAATAAATAAGGGGGAGAGTGGGGGAAAACAGAATAAATCTCGTTAGAGTGAATGTTTTGGGAAATGTGACTTCAAAAAGAGGATCTCAGAGGATTTTGACTGGAACTCAATAGGATTTGCGGTGGAGAAATATTCAGAATAGCATGAGGAAACTACAAGGGAGTAAGTTTGGTTTAATTATTTATTTGGACATTTATTTATACTTTACCACAGCCCAAAAGTTTGGTGTATTGTTATAATTTTCAAGTATACAGATGAAAAGTTTACATATATGTCAATCTTAATCACCAAAAATGCTAAATCAGGCAGGAAGGATGTTTGTGATAGAAGAAGGTGTCACCATTGAAATTAGTGTCACTGAGGAGTCTGTAGCTGTCTCGCTTGGTGGTAATTTAGTTTACCTGGGAAGGATTGACACCAGCTGTTCCTTAGCTACGGTTCAACTGATGCAATTAAGCCATGCAAACTGACGAACCACTCAGTCTGTTAAATGTCGGGCAGATTATAAATGAGACAGAGAAGTGGGGATAAGCCGTTGATCTGCTGTCTGGGGCTGCTGTGATGTAAGATGTGTCCCAGGAGACGGCCTGTTAGCGAGTCAACTTCATTGCCGCTCTTCTCGCTATACAGTCAGATCGAGGGAAAAGAAAATATGGCTCTTCTGATGAACAACTTTGTAACTGCTTGAAGGTTTTGGTTGTTTTTATGTATTCAGCAGTTAGACAAGACTGATAAATCTGTTCTTTAGTCCTTTTTGAGTGTTACTTGAGCTGCATTTCATAGCTTTTATTTATTCTCTTTTTAAACAAATCAAACACTTGTCTAACTTCTGAGGATGAATGCAGATAGTTTGTTTCTAAAATTAGCTGCTTTCTTAAAGGAATAGTTTGCTCAAAAATAAAAATTTGCTGAAAATGTACTCGCCCTCGAGCCATCCGTTATGTAGATGAGTTTATTTCTTCATCATGGATGGCCTAAGGGTGAGTACATTTTTAGCAAACCTGTTGTCAAATGGGACAGGATACGTAATGCTGACATTGTTTTTCCTAATAATACCTCAGGGGCATTTTCCAGATGTCCTGACCTGTTTGTCCAATGTTGTCTGGCCACAGTGTCTTATCAATTCATCTTTTTTCGCTCTCTCTCTCTTTTTCTTTTATCTGTCTCATGTCTGTCAGTATTCTTAATCTCTTCTTGTCTTTTTCTGTCACTGTTTTCTTTGTCTAACACTCAGGCCGTTTACATAATGACGTTTTCAGCCAAAAACTAGAAACTTTTTATGCGTTTTGCCAGTTCGTTACTCAACAACAGCATTTTGGGGACTGAAAACGCATCGTTTTGAAAACTGGTTTCAAAGTGCACTTTTTTTTTTTATCGTTTCTGTGTAAACACGCATTACGGGAATCTTTGAAAACGGTGAAGTCATGCGAGCATATTACGTGTTAGGTATGTAGACATGCATAGTACACGTTGATTGTAAAAGTGAAGTCCACTTCCAGAGCAACAATTTACAGATAATGTACTCACCCCCTTGTCATCTAAGATGTTCATGTCTTTCTTTCTTCAGTTGTAAAGAATAGACTTATATGGTGCCCCGAGTTTGAACTTCCAAAATGCAGTTTAAATGCGGCTTCAAACGATCCCAAATGCGGTTGTAAACGATCCCAGCCGAGGAAGAAGAGTCTTATCTTGTGAAACAATTGGTTATTTTCATAAAAAGAGTTTATATACTTTTTTTAAATGTGTTTACTGTTTAAAGACAGAGTTCTCCTTCAAAAGCAGGCGCGAACAAACTACTGGCATGGCATACGTAATACAGTGTTTTTGGCGGTTTTCATGGATATCTGTAAACACGAATTATTTAGAAAATGTTGCTGTGTATATGTGAAACTATTTAAAAACGCAAGGGAAAGACTTTTCTGTTTTTGACTACACTCTTGTCGTGTAAACGTAGCCTGAGACTCAACATCTGACTGTAAGTGTAACTGTAGTCAGTATAAAGGAGGGAGGTAAACACAAGAAATCGGTGTAAATTTGACAACTGGTAGGAATATTGGATTACCCTCTCTATTGCATTTATGTTGATGTGAAGTTGCAATGTTGCAGTGTCATAAAGTTTATTCTTTGCTTGCATTTTGCTTGACGTAAAAGAGAACTCAATTCAGTACTCGTACACTGTTCTGACAGCTCACACACAAAACAGCCATCAAACAGCATATAAATACTGAATAGAGGTTATTTTTGTGGTTTACTTTGCTTAAATTGTAGAGCGCTATGATTTCTGCGATACAGAAAAAATGGGATGGAATTGTGGAATCCAGGCTTAAAAATGGAATTTACAGTATTGCGCGGAATGTCACGGAATTTGCCAAATTTTGGATGAATAAATCAAAAGTAGGTCAGTACACTTAAATCAAAATATTGGCTAGTGTCTGTGAATATTAATTAACAAAATACTATTTAAATGTTAATCTGCATGTTCTGCATGTCTCTGTGTGAATGAATGGCGCTGATGCACCATCCGTTTACTACACACATACAGAAGCGCGTGTGACGCTTGCTGTGTTTTCAGCCTTTGCCGCCTGGATATATATAAGTACATGAACACATGAACATAATCTCTAGAACTGCTCTGAGAGTCACTTCATATCATTTACAAACAGAAACTTAAAGGTCTTCACAGCAACCTGTTAAAAAAAGGTTCGGTTGAACTTGAAGAAACTGTGACAGAAATATATTAGGCCTACTTTGTGTAAAGATGGTACTACTACTATTACAAAAATTATTATTAAAACTTTATTTTTAAGGAATATTTACAAGAAAAATTATATACCAGAATTGATTTACCAGAAAAATGTAAATCAGGGGTGCTTAACCCTGTTCCTGGAGATCTAACTTTCTGCAGAGTTCAGCTCCTGAACCAACTAGTTAGGATCTGAAGGAGCACTTGATAATTACAGACAGGTGTGTTTGATCAGGGTTGGAACTAAACTCTGTAGGAAGGTAGATCTCCAGGAACAGGGTTAGGCACCCCTGATGTAAAATAAAATAAAATAAAATAAAATAAAATAATAAAAAAAAATAATTTATTATTATTTACAGATGCTTTTGATTATTGAAATTTAATGACACCATTAAAACAGAATCCAGAAAATTATGTAAATCACAGAATTTGGTAAAAATAAAACTAAATTTGAGGGCCTTAAAACATGTCATTTTTGTTCAACTTTTAATAAATTGCTGGTAAATTGTGTAAGTTTCGTGCTTTTTGATTAATAAAATTTAATTTAACCAGTCTAAATTAAAAGGATTTCAGAGAATTAAAAGAAATTAAAATGGAAAAAAAATGGAATTTGGAAAAAAATAAAATGGAATTTGGGAAAAAAATAAAAATGGATTCTAAAACTGTCAGTTTTACACAAAGTCATGTCAAATAGCTAGTTTTCACATAAACACAGTTGGTTATGACTAAGGTTGACAGGTGGTATAAAACCAGACGCATGTCAGTAAACTGGACCTGTGCATTAGATCTTAAAGTGAAAGCAGCCTAATGTTATTTAATGTTATTCAAACAACAAAAAACTAAGAAAATCACTCACAAATTTTGAATAACTTTAGTTTAGCTTTAATACAAATCAGTATACAGAATAATTCATTCATGCAAAGACAATGCTGTGTTTTGTTTTTACATTAAATTTAATTTCTGTGGTATTTTACCTTTCTTAGATAGCTTAGGCTTACCTACATGCTATTGTATTTATTTATTCTTTATCCTTGTAGTTAAAACAAATATTATTAGAATACATTTTACAAGAAAATACTATTTCAGTCTTACTTACTGAATCAGTGTGTTACTTGATGATGAATTATTTGTGAGATTTACTAGCAGTTTCTAAGTAAAAAGTTTATACACAACTTTTTCTTCAGAGTAGTTTGAAACGAGAGGACAGTCATTAAATTCACATTGTTCACAGCTCAGGATGTAGTTCAGCCCTGATGATAATAGAGACGGAGGAGCAGAGCTGACTATTGCTTATTGGAGCTCATCCAGAATCTAGTGTGTATAGTCCTCCTTTGTTCTCGTTTGCCAAGGTCAAGAGGTCCAGAATGTTTTTGCAATTGGTGGTTGTTGTGTTGAATGTGAAGGATCTTCTGTGCTTTCTCAGAGATGTGGTTACTGAGCTGTTTTTTTTGGCACCTAAATTGCCACAACTGAACCAGAATCAGAAGCTCCTCTGAAATGTTTTTATCTACTGATGCCATAAACATGATATTTTCATAAAGCTGCAATTTAACATCAAAAACTGCTTAAACCAGTCTAAGATGGTGTGTTGGTCTTAGCTGGTTCTCCCAGCCTAGTCAGAATTGTCTGTTGGTTGGTTTTATATGAGTTTTGGTGACTTTTCAGCATCTAAAAACCAGTTTAAACCAGCTAAGACTGCTTTTTTTTCTTCCAAGATGGCATTGCTGCCTGATTCCAACTTGGGCCACCTAGTCGTACATCATCATATGTGACGGCTGACGTCTGTCCGCTCAGCTTGTTCAGTTACACTGGCACAGAGCCTAGCAGACCTACGTGTTAGTTCTGTCAAAATTTGCCCCAGACAGTAAGTATATCCATTTTAATTTAAGGATTTGATCTATTAATTATGTTAGTAACACATCAGGATGTTAATTCCACCAAGACGAGAAGTGATGGTATGTTTGGCGACGTACAAACAGCACTTTCTGAGTCTGTGTGTGCGTCCACGCAAAGCTTTGAGCAGGTGGCTGCCGTGCTGTTGTCTCATTGTGTTTGGTGTGTCAGTGGATGCTACCAATCTGAGCCGCGAGACACCAGTGCTGTTCCTTTGTGAACGAGCGAGAGAGAAAGAGGATAAAGAATGAGTGGAGAAGGAGTAGAGAGTGGATAGTGAGAGAGAGAGGCAGATGGAAGCGACGCAAACGCCCACCAGCCTGATTTCTCCTCCACCTCCTCTCGCAAACACGGCTTTGTGTGCAATGATTAACCGATCGGAGAAAGGCGAGAAGATACCGCCTCAGCCCTCATAGGAAGTGACACACGCACGGCAACATTATATAAACACACAGTGTCTTCGTTCAGAGAGCAGTGAACATGACCGGACCAAAAGGAGGATACTACAAAGCTGAATTGGGTATGAACTTATTGCAAATACTTTGATGAGGGGAAATGTCACTCTGTGAGGTTTATGTCAAAATTATCCAACGTGTTTAGTACTGTGGCAGGTACATTCTTTTGTTCGCCTGTGCTTTGTTATGGCTCAAATGCGCTACTAAGGCATTGAGGGGCTGTTCAGATCTACTTGGTTGGGTTCTTTGTTTACATGAACAGGACGGTTACACTGTTTTGCGTTGTTTCTTCGTGGGCTTGTTGTTAAATCAGTTCGTTTGTTTGCTCTTTGACCTGGTCATAGCATCTTATAAGAATCGCTCATAACCAGATTAGATTCAGTTCTTTTGTTGCTCTTGTTTTGAAGATTTGCAGTCGTATTTTTGACGATTTAAATGTGATTTTGACACTTTGTTCTTGCTTCACAGGGGAGCCGCACAAATTTGACCCCACATTCAGAGGACCTGTTCACAATAGGTAGAGTAAATCTTACCTCCTTTTTAGGGCTGTCAAACGATTAATCGCGATTAATCGCATAGAAAATAAAAGTTTGAGTTTGCCTAATATATGTATGAGTACTGTGTGTAATTATGTATATATAAATACAAACGCATTCATGTATATATTTAAGAAATATTTACAATTTTATGTATTTATTATAATTTTTGTGTAATTTATGTTATATATTAATTAAAAATTTTGTACATAAATAGCCTATTTTGCTTAAATATATACATTATGTGTATTTATATATGCATAATAATTACACACTGTACAAACACATTTATTAGGCAAACTCAAACTTTTATTTTCTATGCGATTAATCACGATTAATCGTTTGACAGTCCTACTCCTTTTGATGCTTTTTGGATCTTATGTGAAGTTGTATGTCATATCATATACACATGCATAATATTTTTAATTATTTTACACAAACTCAAAAACATTTTTTTATAAGATTACTGTGGATTTGGGTGTTATTTAATTATTTATAAATAAATAAGTAAGTATATATATATATATATATATATATGCACATTTGTATGAATTATAATGTATATATAACTTTACATTATAGAATTTACAAAATAAGATCAAATACTAACATTTTTTTATACATTATGTAAAAGCATACATATTTTAAAGTGAACTTACTACTGTTTTAAATGAAGCCAATTCTAACTACTAATATATATAATTGAAACATACACTGAAAAAAAATAACTTGTATGATTTATTTAAAAAAAATACACAATTAAAGCTACTGCTTTGTACAATCTACTTAACATTCATAAAGAAATTAAGTAATTATTACATAATTATAAATAATTTCACTTATAGAATTAAATCAAATTTGTTTGCCTAAGTTAAGTAAATTTAACAAAGAAAATAAGTAACTTTAGCTTGGCCAATAAAAATGCCAGTAATTTTTAAGTCAACGTACTTTGATTTTACTTAATATAGCACCTAATTAAACTATGCAGAAATGTCTAAGTAAATTATGCAGTAGATATCATGTAGACACCAAATCTACATAGTCAGTAATGCAGCATTCATCCGAACACAGAGACTTCAATACTTGGTACACAATACACAATGACGATGTGGTTCATTTTTGAGCATGAATGTGTCATTTTGAGTAGAAAATGAACTCCAGATGTAACAAAATCAAAATCTAAAATAAAACTGTAAATACAGCTGGAAAACAGGACAAAAAAATAAACCTTATTAATTATTCATGTCCCAGTGCATGATGGGAACACCAGTATCAGAAAAGTTGAGTAGGTTTTATTTAATTCTATGACGTTTATATATAAGCCTCAACTTCTACAAGTTAGAATTAAAAACCAATTTAGAATTGACTTTATTATTATTATTATTATTGCCTGAACTTTTTCATCTAGAAATTACATATTTTTTTCAGTAGTATTTTACTACACCACAGAATCATTTTAAACATGCATCATTGAAATTAAATAAAGCCATTATTTAGTCTTTTATGATAAATTATTCACCCTCGGGTCATTCAAAACCCCGTTAAGACCTTTGTTCATCTTCAGAACACAAATTAAGATATTTTTTATGAAATCCAAGAGCTTTCTGACCCTGCATAGACAGACACGCAACTGACACATTCAAGGCCCTGAAAGGTAGAAAACGGAAAACAAAAATAACTTGTTTACTATCAGAGGAAGACGCACACATGCGCACATCGAAGACTGACACAGAAGAGAAGAAATTGTCGAATAAAGTTATTTTTGTTTTCTTTGCGAACAAAAAGTATTCTCGTAGCTTCATAACATTACAGTTGAGCCACTGATGTCACGTGGACTATTTAACAATGCCGTTACTACCTTTCTGGACCTTGAATGTGGTAGTTGCATTGCTGTCTATGGAGGGTCAGAAAGCTCTCAGATTTCATCAAAAATATCTTAATTTATGTTCCAAAGGTAAACAAAGGTCTTACAGGTTTGAAACAGCATGAGGGTAAGTAATTAAAGACAGCATTTTAGGTTTTTCATATTTAGCTAACTTCTGTGAATACTGAGTAGCGATAATGCCCTCAAAACTTTAGTTAGGTCAAAAACACACATGCACACCCTCAAAGCCTTGTCTTTTGATTTGTCCTGATTTGCATGTGTTTGTTATTGATAAAAATATTGACTTCATTCATGGACCTGTCGCTCCGCTGGCCTGTTTCTCGCTCTGATCCAGAGCTGCTGGTGGATCAATGGTTAGCTCGGCAGTGATAGCGGACAGCACGGCTTTCACCCCACAGGAGCGGGGAAATCAATAACTGTTGCTCACATGTCTAGAGTTGCTCACAATCTGTTTCTATTGAGTTGAATGTTAATAAGGCAATCATTAACATTCAAACTCAACAGTATTCAGCAGATTGTGAGGTAATTCTGCTATTATTGGACAACAAGCCGTGGGTTTCAGTGTATTTTTGTTGCTCTCAGTGGAGAGTGGCCATCACAGTATGCAACCCAGTGTGTTTCTAATGGGGTTTAGTCTGTATTTGTAAGGCCTGGCTACTGCTAATTAGAGTTGACTGATATAAAACGCTTAAGCTCTTTTGGGTTAACACAGCATGCGGTACTTTGCGGTACTTTGCTGTGCTGTGTTTGCTGGGATGAGTTGTGGTACAGTCCGTGACACAGCTGACCCAGTTGTTTATCAAAGTGGCTCAGTAATAACAGATAACGCTTTTGTTTAGTTGTTTATGGTTTGATAAACCAAAAGATGATTTATGAAAGACATTATTTTTTTTGATGAAGTTTCTTCACATAGACATTGTGTATACAATTGCAGTTTATAGTGATCAAACATATATATAGCTACAAAAAGCACCAAAAAAGTCCATATAACTTGTGCAAGTCATCTAATATCATAACAGTTTTGTGTAAGAAACGTCTGAAAATCTTCTCCAGTGAGCAGAACTGCTGTGACCAGATCACTGAGAATTAGATCGGTCTGATTTGTGAACAGATCAATCTTTACAAGTGGTTCTTTTCACTCAACCTGTGAGCAACTTGTTCACAAATTAGAAGTTGGTCCAATTCCCAGTTTTTGCTTATCGACTCAATGATTTGGTTGCAGCTGTTCAGTGGAAATTTCAGTCTGTTTCTTAGGTGTAGTAGTACATGAGCTACTTTTATGGTGTTTTATCATTTTTGGGTTGTATGGTCATAATGAATGAAAAAAGAGCTGCATCAAGACAAAAAAGAAAAACTAAAGAGATTCATATTCTTAATTAGTCAGTTTTCCACTGGTCCATTAACACTTTATCTCCGAAAATATCACTCAAGCTGTATTGCATTAAATGTCACTGACTCCCAGTAACACGTCAAATCCACACCTTTGTGTGAAAGTGGCCCAACGCAACCACCCACTCCCCGTCTGTGTTGAGCAGAATTTAAATATAGCGCAGGAAACGCTGTTACAGATGACACCGTGGGTTTGTAGCTCTTGGGTTTGTAGTTTACACATCAGACACGTCACTCATTTCTACTGTCCTCCACACTAGCTGTCCACTCAAAGCTGCTGTATGCTGCGAATTAGTCAGATTTGGATTAGTGCAGTCAGAACTACACAAGACTAAAGTTTACTGTCCTAATGAACCATATGGCTACGTCCCAAATAGCAAGCATATACTCTGCACTACTAGTATGTATTTATACTTTTGAATGTGTAGTATTAGGACGTTAACACTATATAATGTTGCATCATTAAGTACTCATCCCCATGTCATTCCAAACCCGTACGATTTTTTTTGATTCTCGAAACACAAATTAGATATTTTTTGTATGTAATCCGAGAGTTTTCTGACCCTGCATAAACACCAATGTGACTGATACGTTCAAGGCCCAGAAAGGTAGTAAGGACATAAAAAAAGTAGTTCATGTGACATCAGTGGTTCAGCCTCGTAGCTACGAGAATACTTTTTGTGCGTGAAGAAACAAAAATACAACAGTCGCTTCCATGTCAGTCTTTGACGTGTTCAAAGGAAATTGTTGAATAAAGTTGTTTGTTTAGTTTTCTTTGCACACAAAAATAATTTTTGTAGATTCATAACATTACGGTTGAACCACTGATGTCACATGGACTGTTTTAATGATCTTCGTACTACCTTTCTGGGCCTTGAACGTATCAGTCGTGCTGCTGTCTATGCAGAGTCAGAAAGCTCTCAAACGTCATCAAAAATATTTTAATTTGTCTTCTGATGATAAACAGTCTTGCAGGTTTGGAACGACATGAGGGTGAGTAATTAATGACAGAATTTTCATTTTTGGTGAACTATCCACACAAACCTCCATGCATTTTCTTGTTACCATCATTAGCTTAAAATTCACAAATTTTTGGACAGTAAAATTTTTAATAGGGCTGGCAAACGATTAATCGCAATTAATCACATACAAAATAAAAGTTTGAGTTTTGCCTAAATATATACGTTAATTTATGTATTTATATATACATAATAATTACCCACAGTACACACACACATTAGGCAAACTCAAACTGTTATTTTGTATGCAATTAATCGCAATTAATCGTTTGCCAGCCCTAATTTTTAATGTTTTTAAAGAAGTCTCTTCTGTTCACCAAGCCTGCATTTGATCCAAAGTACAGCAAAAACAGTAACATTTTGGAATATATTTACTATTTTAAATAACTGTTTTCTATTTGAATATATTTTAAAATGTATTTTTTTCCTGTGATTTCAAAGCTACATTTTTAGCATCATTACTCCAGTCACATGATTCCTCAGAAATCATGCAAATATTCTGATTTGCTGCTCAAAAAAACATTTATTTTTATTATGTTGAAAACGGCTGAGTATAATTTTTTTTTTCAGGTTTCTATGATGAATAGAAAGTCCAGAAGAACAGCATTTATCTGAAATATAAATATTTTGTAACATCATGTCTTTGTGATTACTTTTGATCAATTTACAGCATTCTTGCTAAACAAAAGTTGCTAAAAAATTATACTGACTCCAAGCTTTTGAATGGTATGAGTATATAATGTTACAAAAGCTTTTTTTTCAGAGAAATGCTAAACTTTGGATCTTTCTATTCATCAAAGAATCCTGAAAAAAAAATGTACTCAAGTGTTTTAAATATTTCAGCATATTAGAATGATTTCTGGAGGATCATGGGACACTGAAGACTGGAGTAATGATGCTGAAAATTTAGCTTTGACCACAGGAATAAATTACATTTTAAAATATATTCAAATAGAAAGCAGCTATTGAAAATAGTAAAAATATTACTGCTTTTGTTGTATGTTGGATCAAATAAATGCAGACTTGGTGAGCAGAAGAAAATTCTTCAAAAAACATTACAAATCTTACTGTCTAAACTTTTGACTGGTCGTGTAACATTCGGGTTCGTTTTAAAAACTACTTTTGTATATTTGTCCTCATATTCATGTACTTTTTATGGAGTGTATCATCTTGGCATTTAGAATGTGTAGTGTATTGTAATTTAGGATGCACTGCCAGTTAAATTAGATTTGATGTTTTCATTTTATATTTAAGTTTTAATCAATTTGTTTAATGAAAACCGTTTTTAATAGGTTTAGTATTTAGTTAACAACCATCCTGTGCACTACTGAATTACTTGCATACTATTTAGAATGGATAATATGTGAATGTGAATGCAGCACATCTGTTAATCTTTTCTGTTGCCTTGCTGTGACCCCAGCCTTGTTTTCTCTGTCTGCAAAGCTGCTATTTACTTTTCAACTAGTCGGTTGGCACCCAAAAATGGGTCACAAGTCTGTCTGACAGGGTTACAGTCAGCAAGGAAAAAACAATCACAAAAACAGTATAGGTGCTCTGTGTTTAACACACTGTGTTGGTGAATAATGTTATTTTATTTATAGATTGAGACTTCACAGTAGTTGTAAAAGTTTTATTTTACAACATTTCATTAATTAAGAATATAGAATTCCGTTAACTTATTCATATACTGAAATGCCATTATGAATGTAAATACATTGTGATTTATTCATTCAGCGCTCTCGTTCTCTCCCGTACATTCTCTTTTCTCACATTCCCACTGCAGGGGCTGCACAGACGTGCTTTGCTGTGTGATCTTCGTCATCGTCATCCTCGGTTACATCGTTCTGGGAACAGTGGGTGAGTTACACTCATTAACGTGCGCTTCAGAAGAGAAGGTTGCGTAATACGGCTCATGAATCCAGCGCTATTAAGCAGCCAAATAGAAGCAGCGGGGGAGCGTCAGTCGTAAACAGCAGCCTAATGCAGTGTCATTATGTTCAGTTACACTCCCCTCACCGTATGTGGCTGTTTTTATAAAGACAGTCATTTAGTCCATTCTCAAAAAAGCAAGAGGACTCACACGAACCCATTCATTCGCTCTGACATTTGATCGGTTACATCATTTGTGGTTTAAATGTGGAGTCTGTGGTTAAAACTGTCACAGGCTCTTCTCTTGTGTCGTTTCTGGGAGACTCACAGCTTGCTGACTTTGGATCTGTCTGTTTTGGAAACACGCCGCCTGTGATTGCTATATATATATATAGCGGCGCCCAAAAGTTTGCGCTGAAAATCTGAAATGCAAAATCTAATTTTAAAACAAGTTTTTTTTTTTTTTAGAATGCTTTGCCATCACAGGAATAAATTACATAATATAAATTTTATTTTAAAATATAGTTATTGTACGTATTGGGTCTGTGAAGTATAAAGCTCTCTGTTTCTCCCACAGCTCTGTTTCTTTCTCACGCTGATCTCATTCTGATGTCTTATTGGTTTAACCCTGACTGGGCTAAATTAATACGACTGGCTTTTCTGTTGCCCTTTGAAGTGCACTGATAACTCATGTGACCGTTTTAGGCTTGAGGCGACTTTCCGTGACCCCTAAAGCTCAAATTCACTTTTCCATGCAGACTTGAGTGGAGAAAATTAAATCATCAGGCAGAATCCTTCTCCACAGAGCTGTAGTGTGTTCGATTCACTGTGGACTCAAATCACTCGCATTCAATTACATAAAGAGCCTCTCATGCTATGAATTAAATAAAGAGGTTTGACTATTTTTAGTTTGTTTTTTCATGCATCTGTTCGTGTTTGTCTTCTTTGCTTCTGCCTGTTCCCTCTCAGTGGGAACAGTGGGTGTAGTTTTACAGCTGCCATAAATACTGAGGTTGCTGGTGCAAAATAAATTTTTTTTATTACAGCAGAAATTTGAAATGCATGACGCTTCAACTGTGATAAACTTATTTGAGAAACATGAATCAGATGACATGGCTTGTGTTATGTTTTTTAAGCTTGGATGCATGGGGATCCCCGGAAAGTGGTTTACCCGACAGACAGCTATGGGCAGTTCTGTGGACAGCAGGGTACTCCTAATGCGTGAGTAGAAATTGATGTATTGACGCTTTTATACATTTATTAGATTTTTAAGTTTCAAAGATGGATTGAAACACCTTCTGTTTCTCCCTCACAGAAATAAAGCCATATTATTTTACTTCAATATTTTACAATGTGCCAATCCTACAGTCCTCATTAACCTCCAGTGCCCTACAACTCAGGTAATACAGGCATTAATTGCAAACCATCTGTCATTCGCTCTGCAGGATCGCTCTCTATTTAGCACTGGCTTGTTTTGTAACTGATCCCTCTCTTTCTCTCTTGTTCACCCCAGCTGTGTGTATCCAAGTGCCCAGACAGATTCGCCACTTACATCGACATGCAATACAACTATAGACGCAATAAGAGCTACTGGGAATACTACAAGCAATTCTGCAAGCCGGGCTTCAACAATCCTGATAAGGTACCATGTGGAGACAGGAGAGTGTCCGCAAGAACCAAAACTTCGTTCAAATTCAGTGATGAGAAAATGTGCAAAAATGTGCACACTGAAGGTTGAATATTATTGAAACAGGGTTACCACAGTCGTGAAATTAAGATTTGGAAAAGTCTTATTTCTTAAATAGAAATTAATGTACACTATCAGTCAAAAGTTTTTAAACCGTAAGATTTTTAAAGGGATAGTTCACCCAAAAATGAAAATTTGATGTCATCATCATGTTTGATCAATTTAAGGCATCCTTGCTAAATAAAAGTATTAATTTCTATCATTTCTTTCGCAAAAAAAAAAAAAACAAACTTTTGAATGGTATAGTGTATAATGTTACAAAAGCTTTTTGTTTCAGATAAATGCTGATCTTTGGATCTTTCTATTTATCAAAGAATCCTGAAAAAAATTAATCAACTATTTTAAATATTGATAACAGTAATAATAATGTTTGAACAGCAAATCAGCATATTAATGATTTCTGAAGAATCATGTGACACTGAAGACGTAATGATGATGAAAATTTAGCTTTGATCACAGGAATAAATTACATTTTAAAATGTATTCAAATAGAAAGCAGTTATTTTAAATAGTAAAAATATTTCACAATATTGCTGCTTTTGCAGGTTTGGTGAGCAAGGGAGACTTCCTTAAAAAACATTAAAAATCTTACTGTTCAAAAACTTTTGACTGGTAGTGTAGTACTAATTGATTGAATAATTCTTATCTAGAAATCACAAATTACTGGAAGATTTATAGAAATTCATTAGTTAAAAAGAGTGTGGGAACCTTGCTAAAAGAGGAATATATGCCTGTTATGGTCAGATACATCAGCACTTTGATGACGATGGTTCATCTTAGCAGTTCAATACGTCACACTTGAACGCTCCGGAAGGTGCCTACGTTTCTTTGTGTGTCAGTGCGGAAATGTACCAACGCAAACTGTCAATGGTCTGATTCTGCTGAGTCACTGGATTTTCACACATGCACATTTAGAGGCGCACATGGTGATAGTGTTTGAGCCAGGCCTGACATGCTGGAGAGATACTGTAGAGAGCAATAAGAGGGTTTTTTTTTTTTTTGGGAAAATATCTTCCATCCCCTAAATTATCCTCTTTTTTTTCTTTCTTGTTTGGCAGTCGGTTTCTCAGGTGCTTCGGGATGAAGATTGTCCCTCAATGATTGTGCCAAGCAGGCCATGTAAGTTTTTTTCAGAGAAATATATAGTCGAAACAATGCTTTCTGTGCTGGTATTTTTCACTGTGATTGTCTGTCTTGGTGCCAAATTTTAATTAAATACTTAAAAAAAAAATACCCACAATTCAAGGAGAATCTCGGAAGTTTGAGGAGTGAGCTAGCGCCAGAACATACAGCTGAGGTCAAAAGTTTACATACACCTTGCAGAATCTGCAAAATGTTAATTATTTTACCAAAGAAAGAGGGATCACACAATGTGCATGTTATTTTTTTATTTAGTACTGACCTGAATAAGATATTTCACGTCATAAAAGATGTTTACATATAGTCCACAAGAGAAAATAGTTGAATTTATAAAAATGACCCCGTGTAAAAGTTTACATATGCTTAATTCTTAATACTGTGTTGTTACCTGAATGTTTTTTTTTTTGATAGTTGTTCATAAGTCCCTTGTTTGTCCTGAATAGGTTCCCGCTGTTCTTCAGAAAATTCCTTCAGGTCCCACAAATTCTTTGGTTTTTCAGCATTTTTGTGAAGTTGAACCCTTTCCAACAATGACTGTATGATTTTAAGATCCATCTTTTCACACTGAGGACAACTGAGGGACTCATATGCAACTATTACAGAAGGTTCAAACACTCACTGATGCTCCAGAAGGAAAAATGATGCATTAAGAGTCAGGGGGTGGAAACTTTCGGAATTTAAAGATCAGGGTAAATAAAGCTTATTTTGTCTTCTGGGAAACATGTAATTATCTTCTGTAGCTTCTGAAGGGCAGTACTACATGAAAAAATATGGTATTTAGGCAAAATAAGAAAAATGTACACATCTTTATTCTGTTCAAAAGTTTACAACCCTGCCTCTTAATGCAGCGTTTTTCTTTCTGGAGCATCAGTGAGCGTTTGAACCTTTTGTAATAGTTGCATACGAGTCCCTCAGTTGTCCTCAGTGTGAAAAAATGAATTTCAAAATCATACAGTCAGTTGAAAAGGGTTTAAATGCACAAAAATCTGAAAAACCAAAGACTTTGTAGGATCTGAAGGATTTTTCTGAAGAACAGTGGGCAGTTTAACTGTTGAGGACAAGCAAGGGACTCATGAACAACTATCACTAAACAAGCAAACAAAAAGCACACATCTGTAGATAATTTCGGTAACAACACCATATTAAAACATCAGTACTAAATAAAAAATAACATGCATTTTGTATAATCCCTCTTTTTTTTGGTAAAATAATTAACATTTTGCAGATTCTGCAAGGTGTATGTAAACTTTTAACCTCAACTGTATAAGTAAGTTTAATTAATTTATGGTAGAATTTTTATGTGTAGTTCAAACAAAGACTAATGAAAGCTTACATGAATGCATGTGAATATGAATAGAAATCTGTAGAACAGGAGATCATGAGTTTCATTTCAGGACATTGGATCTCTTTGAAGCCATCACATCTGCTTGAATGTAAACACTGTGAATAATGTAAGAGATAGAAAGTGAGAAAATGTCTCTTCCAAGGCTGAGAAGGTCACTGCATCCTTTCCATATCAGCAGAGGAGGCACAGAAAGATACGAAACCCTTGGATAGCTGCTGCTTATCACCTCTCAGGAATTCAGGCCTTGAAGATAAACAAGCAAACACGAAGCATGTTCTCAACTACTTATAAATACTTAATTTTTAAGTGGGATTTTTTTCTTTATTCTTTGTTGTTCCATCAGTTCTCCAGAGGTGCTTTCCCGATTTCATCACCAGAAACGGGACATTAACTGTTGCCAACCAAACAAGCTTCAAAGATGGGCACGGTAAAATCAGAAGTGTCATCGATCTGAGAGATGCAGCCACGTAAGTTCACTTATTAGTAAATGTTGTGCAGTGTCTGTGTATGTCTTCAAAATTGCTCTGATTTATTGTAACATGAATGGGAAGACTAGTTATGCAAACCAAAACAGCCATTGACGTAAGAGTTCAGTTACAACCATGTTTCTCAAATATCAACCTTAATTACAAAAGCCATTGGTCTAATATTGTTATATAATGGCGCTAAACTCTATAATTCACTTACATAATTATACTGAATATAACTTTAAACAAGTGCTAGTTTCACTTGTATCACTCTGCAGTCTCTGTCTTCTTCCATATGTAAAATAATTGAATCTCAAAAGAATATTTCATGTCTAGTTATGTATTTATTTGCTTAAGTAGCTGTGTTTTAAGTGGAATAATATACAGTCTGTCGGTCACTCATGCAAAATAAACCCTTGTTGTTTTACATCAGGGTCCCGATCACCTTGTCAGTGCTTATTTTGCTGCAATAACTGGCTGACTATACATTATCCCATATATGTATGTCTAAAAATACCTTTTGCCCTGCATAAAATCGCTCAGATCTAGCTAATTACATGTAATGATTATTAATTAATGAGTGCTCTTCTGTTGGAGCTCTCAGTTTCCGTTTTAGTTGTATGAGTCAGATTTAAAGTGCGTGTACACTACCATTCAAAATGTAGGGGTTGGTAAGATTTTTTTAATGTTTTTTGAAAGGATTCTTTAATGAAGGTTCAAATAAACAGAATTCATTTTAATTAACTGTTTTTATAATATTATATGTTTTTACTGCTGTTTTTAATCAGTTTCATGTATCCTTCCTGAATAAGTATTAATTTCTTTCAAAAAAAATGAAAGTGTCTTGCATTTTGATATTAAAATATGTGCATTTCACCTGGAAGATACAGCAGATAAACAAATAGTACAGTTATTTCCAAAATTTTTTCCTAAATATACTGTCTTTCCATCCAGGCAAGAGAGGACAGTTTTATCTGGGTATGATATTTGGCCTTACAAAAGGTCAGAGAGAATCTGACCTTTTAAGCAAATAAGTCAAGCAGTGCATGTTTGCATGGGTTTGCTGCTGCCTTAATAGTACTGATTTAAACGCCTGGGGTGAAAGGTCACACGGCGTACTTTCTTATTTTGGCTGGCAGGCAGGTTTCTTGTAACTAATATCTATAAGATGATGTTCACACAGGATGTGTTCTTACATCTTGGCATTGCATTGCATCTTGCTACAAGGTAGAATTGGTTAAAAGTAGTTCAGCTTTTTCCATCTGTTATTGAATGCAAGTATATGTCCTGTGTAAACGTGACTTAAATAATTATACTTTTGGATTGAGTTGCACTCACAAAAACAGGCACTTTTATGCTCTAATCTGCAGATGCTTTTTGCAGCTGTTTCCTTGATTGCAAAAAGCCAAGGTTTTTGCTCCATGTGTGCCTTTTGTAACATGCTCAATGTTTCTTTTTTGTAGCAAAGTTACGGCTGTGCAGCAAGGAACAGAAAGGTCTTCATTTCTTGTTAGCTTTGAAACTCGACCTTGTCGTTCGCTTATCTACAAACTAACCTCCCTCACTGCACATTCTGCACCTGCAGCCTCTCAAAGAATCTGTAGAACAGAAAAAACACACCTCTGTATGTTTTTTCTCCCCTGAGGTCACTGACAAAATCCCTCTGCCTTTCAGATGTCTCTCTGCTGAAAGAGCTTTTTAAGAATATAATGGCAAACGTAAGTGAGGAAGATGTGACTTAATGTCATCGCAAGGTTGTTTTCTACTGGAACTGTATTGATCGTGTTTTCAGCAAGGGAGAAATGAGCGTAGGAGTTTAAAATGCAGATGTTGAAATTGGGACGCAGAGATCTCCATTTACCGAAAGCTTTTTTGCTATAGGGAAACACACATTTCATCAGCATTACTTTGAGTGCTTCATTTCTGCTAGGCAGTGTTTGGAAAGTTACTAACTAAACCTTATATTTTTATGTTTGATGAAAGTAGTTGAGCTGTTTTCAGTGAAGTGCAGCTTTTCAGAAGCAAGCTACTTTAGTGATGAAACATGACAAAATTCTGTTTTTTTGTTGTTGTTGTTGCAGACTCATGCTCCCATATGAATCATTCATATGATTCTTTGAGTTTCTGTGCAGGTGTCTGCATTACATTTTTTTGTAACTTTTGTAGCAGCTATTCTTTTTTTTTTTCCTTTACAACAATTATACCAAATTATAGCTAAGTGTAGACAACTGCATTTCTTAAGAAGTAGCTCTGATGTAGTTTAACCAGACTTTAAATTGGGTATCCTTTTCAAAGCTACCTCACTTCTCTCCAAATCAATGAATATCACAAAACTACAGTTGAGATCAAAAGTTTACATACACCTCTTAGAATCTGCAAAATGGTAATTATTTTACCAAAATAAGAGGGATCATACAAAATGTATGTTTTTTTTTCTATTTATTTAGTACTGACCTGAATAAGATATGTCATATAAAAGTCCACAAGAGAAAATAATAGTTGAATTTTTAAAAATGACCCCATTTAAAAGTTTACATATGCTTGACTCTTAATACTGTGTTGTTACCTGAATGATCCACAGCTCTGTTTTTTTTTTTTCATTGATAATTGTTCATAGTCCTGTGTTTGTCCTGAACAGTTAATACGCTCGCTATTCTTCAGAAAAATCCTTTAGGTCCCACAATTTGTTTTGGTTTTTCAACATTTTTGTGTATTTGAATTCTTACCAGCAATGACTGTATGATTTTGAGATTCAGCTTTTGACATTGAGGACAACTGAGGGATTCATACTCAACTATTACAAAAGATTCAAATGCTCACTGATGCTTCAGAAGGAAACAAGATTAAAAGCTGGGGGTGAAAACTTTTGAACAGAATGAAGATGTGTACATTTTTCTTATTTTGCCTAAATATCCTTTTTTTTCATGTGATACTGCCCTTCAGAATCTACAGAAGATACTTACATGTTTCCCAGAAGACAAAATAAGTTAAATTTACCCTGATCTTCAAATTCAGACAGTCGGGGGGTGGAAACTCTTAATGCATCATTCTTCTGGAACATCAGTGAGTGTTTGAACCTTTTGTAATAGCTGCGTATGAGTCCCTCAGTTGTCCTCAGTGTGAAAAGATGGATCTCAAAATCATACAGTCATTGTTGGAAATACACAAAAATGCTGAAAAAAACCTGGCAGTTTAACTGTCCAGGACAAATGAGGGACTCATGAACAACACAGTATTAAGAATCAAGCGTATGTAAACTTTTGAATGTAGTCATTTATATAAATGCAAAATTATTTTCTCTCGTGGACTGCATGTAAACATCTTATGTGAAATATCTTATTCAGGTCAGTACTAAATAAAAAATGCATTTTGTATGATTTGGTAAAATAATTAACATTTTGCAGATTCTGCAAGGTGTATGTAAACTTTTGACCAATATAAAATATAAATTAAAATAAAAATGTTGATTTCATAAAAACATTTAAATTGTAGTATGTATACACAGTGTTGTGAAGGTTACTTTGTAAATTTATTAGGTTACAGATTACAAGTTACTCTGTTTAAAATGTAATAAGTAGTGTAACTTTTCAATTACTTTATAAAAGTAATGTAACTTATTACATTTAATTACTTTTTGATTACTTTTCTAAATTTCTAATATTTTCAACTGTTAATCATTTTGAAACATTTAAACCAGGCAGAGTTAACCTTACATTAGCACTCAACACTGATTACTGTCAGACTTTCAAAATCCTTTAGCACTTGAATTAAGATTACAAGTAAGGGATAATATACATCTTTATTTTGCAACTGGCTGGATGTACATTATCCCACTTATTACACAGCTGCTGGACACAAAAGTAGATATTTAGACACAAAGCACTGGTCTGAGTTGAAATATTTGAACGCAAAGCTTCCATGAAGAAATCAGTTGCCAGCAAGTGGCAAGTTGACAGAATTAAGAAATTGTACACATAATATTGAATTGTTAATATTGAGTTTTAATATTTTATTAGCTAACCAAAAGCAAAGCTTCCACCAAGAAAAACTATCAACGTATAGCGCTGACTTATGATAAATCCGATCAGTCCGGATGAGTTTGAGTTATTAGCTTTTACCAGTTGTTATCGGGGAATAACATACCTTGGAATGTCATGACTGACCAATCAGAATCAAGCATTCCACAGAGCCGTGTAATAATTTCATTTAAAGCACAGCCACCACAAATTCAGACTTATTATTAAAGTTAGTAAAGTGTTAAAGTTATTATTTTCTTTGAGATAATTCTGAGGTTAAATACAGATTTGAAATCATAACAAGAAGTAGTTTAACAGCTATGATATCAAATGAAATCAAACGTTTGCATAAATATGACAGAAAACACTGGAATCAATGCCTTGGAAAATAACAAAAAAACAACAACAACAAAAAACAATTCATCTTAAAAAATAAAGTATATGCCCAAATAGGAAATAAAATGTTGTCGCCTTATAAGGTTCTGTCTGCATTCTGAGCACTTTTGATATATTGAGCTTCAAAGTTTTTGCGTTCCATAGACTTCTGTAGATAGAACCATTTTTATTTTCTAAAAAAGGCCCCAAAATGTACACAGCTTACAAAAGAAACATCACATTAAGTTGTCACAAAATAAGAATATGTAAATAACTCAATTTAAAAAAAAAAAAAAAAGGTCAGATAGAACCTTCAAATACTAAGGTGACAATGTGTCCTACTCTGTGTCCTAAACTCCTGAAACATTGGTGTGTCATTTTAGAGCGGTCACAATGCAATTTTAGAAAGAAGTCAATTAAATCTGTAGGTGGGTGTGTGTATGTGAAAAAATTCAGATGTAACCCGCTTTTTAATCATTAACATTTTCAAAAGAAACTGTAATTTAATTACACATTTTTTCTAAGTAACTGTAACTAATTACAGTTACATTTATTTTGTAATTAAATTACGTAATTCCGTTACATGTAACTAGTTACTCCCCAACATTGTGTATACAAGCATATACAAGCACTTGACCTGACTTCTGAACTTAGACTTACATAGAATACACATTATATTCATTTTTAGTGTAACCTGAGTAAAAACAAGACTATCTAGGATAGGATAGGACTGTACATCTATCCCTCACAGCATAATTTTCAGCTGTGTCAGATTCAATAACTTTGACTAAGTTTTTTAACCCTACTCCTCCACTGTGCATGAAATGTGGCTTTTTCATGAAAGGAGGGCAGTAGAACAAATCTGATGTTTTCTTACACCGGTAACACTTGTGTGAAACATCTGGTAACACCTGTGTGAAACATCCACCTGACCTGTAGATCCGTAGTAACCAGCTATAGTGTGCCATTGCTTCTTAGTTTAATGAGGAATGAACTGTATGTGGCATGTTTATGAGAGAGAGACCAAAACCTTTCCATAAACTGCTGTGTACAGTAAATAGAGTTGACTGTTTTTGACTGTTTTCTTGCTCTTTTACAGTGGCATCACCAGCTTGTTGGATGCAAAGGAGGTGGGCGTCAAAATCTTTGAGGATTACGCCAGCTCCTGGTTTTGGATCCTAATGTATGTATAACATGCATAAGAAATGCAACAGATTGATACAGTGTAGCTGATTTGTGGTTGCGTGTTTTCAGTGGTCTGGTGATAAGTATGCTGGTCAGTCTGATCTTCATTCTGCTGCTGAGGTTCACCGCTGGCGTTCTCTTCTGGATGGTCATCTTCGGGGTCATCGCGGCTGTTGGCTATGGTTGGTGATTTCTTCCGTGTTATTCTTCGACACGTGTTCACAAAAGTACCACAACGCATGTGTTATGAAGCTGCGAGGTTAGTTTGTGAATTTTTCTGCGCATTGGGTTCATCTACTGTGTCATTTGCAGGAATATGGCATTGTTATTGGGAGTACAGTTCACTCAAGGGGAAGCCAGACTCTGACATCACCATCTCAGACATTGGATTCCAGACTGACTTCCGGGTTTATTTGCAGCTGAGTCAGACCTGGCTCATATTCAGTGAGATTTCTTCCATTATTCCACTATATAAATGTTTGTAGTGCAGTTTAAAGCAGATAATGGATCTCAAACCAAGCAATGCTTCTGCACTGTCAAGTTGATGAAGGTTAGGAAAAGTTGACTGACAGCCGGATATTTTGCCGCAGTGATCTCCTTGGCTGTCATTGAAGCTATCATCATCTTAGTGCTGATATTCCTGCGGAACAGAGTTCGTATTGCCATCGCTCTTCTAAAGGAGGGCAGCAAGTAAGTTTCTTTTTGTCTGTCTTTCTCTCTTTTTCTTCTATTTAATAATGGTGCTTGGAAGGTGTGGAAAAACGCCTGGAACAAAGCTGTCAAATGTTATTTTATGTTATCTCTCTCTTTCCTACAGGGCAATTGGCTGCATCATGTCAACACTGTTCTATCCCATCATCACCTTCCTGCTTCTGGCTCTTTGTATTGCATACTGGGCGGTTACAGCTGTGTATCCAAATCTCAGTTTAAGTTTAATACTTTTTAATTTCAAGTGCAAATATTTTAATATGTGTACAAAGTATTTTTAAATATTTCAAAAATAATTTGTAATTTATTTTTGTTGAATTTTATTTTGT
The DNA here is from genome assembly GCA_012976165.1 of Labeo catla. Lineage (NCBI taxonomy): Eukaryota > Metazoa > Chordata > Actinopteri > Cypriniformes > Cyprinidae > Labeo > Labeo catla. The sequence continues at coordinate 537,926 of VONZ01000472.1, read as the reverse complement.
TTTACTTTATTTATTATGGTATTATATATATATTTTTTTTTAAATATCAAATATTAAAATTTTTAAAACATTGAAACATTTTCTTTTTTTTTTTTTTTTTTTTTTGATAGGTTTGTTTTGATGTGTGGCTTCGGGGTCTTTGGAAGTTTGTTCCGCCACAGGATTTAAGAATTGCAAGATATAAACTTGTGAGCAATTATAGGAAGGAAAAATAAGAATTGTGATATAAACTCACAACTGCAAAAAAAACAATCAAAATTGTTAGATAAAGTAACTTTTTTTGTAGTATTGTCAGTTGAAAACTGAGAAGTGCAGGATATAAACTGAGAATTAAGAGTATGTATATTCAGAATTGTGAAAAGGTCAAAATTCTGAGATAAAAAAGCCACAACTACCTTTTTATTTTATCATTATGTGGCAGAAACAAGCTTCCAGTGAAGTGTTTTATTGGAGCAGTCTTCATTTTAGCAGTTACATTTGGTGCCACACAAATTACACACTTTAGCTTTACTTAACTAGTTTGTATTGTATTTTCCTTAACCACAACTTCTTTCAGGTTCCTGGCATCATCTGGAGATGCAGTGTATAAAGTAATGTCAACGCTACCTGACTGCAAGTACACCAACTTCACCTGTGACCCAGAGGTAAGAACTAACCCTACTGTAAACTTATCATCTGAGATATGGGAATCTGCTTATACACTGTACAGGTTTTCATTCTACTCATTTTAAGTATTAAATCCATTTAGATTAATTCCAGTTTAGTAATTGTGTCATATTGGTGTCTCTTTGATGTATTTCAGACCTTCAGTCAATCCAACGTGACTAAACTGTGTCCGGGCTCCCAGTGCACGTTTGCTTTTTACGGTGGGGAGAGTTTGTACCACCGTTACATCTTTGTTCTTCAGCTCTGCAATTTCCTGGTCTTCCTCTGGCTGGTGAATTTCACTATCGCTCTGGGTCAGTGCACCCTCGCCGGGGCTTTTGCCTCATATTACTGGGCCTTGAGGAAGCCAGCAGACATCCCACCTTGCCCCTTGGCTTCATCTTTTGGCAGGGCTTTAAGGTATGTTGCCATCTGTGGTCTTGTAGATGATTGATTATGTCTAAGAGGAGGGCTGCAGGACTGAAATTAAATGTTCACTGTAATCACATTATGATATTATTCCAGGTATCACACAGGCTCTCTTGCATTTGGAGCTCTGATTCTGTCCATTGTACAGTTCATCCGGATTATTCTGGAGTATCTCGACCACAAACTGAAAGGTATAATCACATAATTTTCACAAGTTTGACTCATTTCACTCATTACAATATTTTAGTAAAACTATGTTTTATTGTATACACTACCAGTCAAAAGTTTTTGAACAGTAAGATTTTATTGTTTTTTTAAAGAAATCTCTTTTGCTCACCAACCCTGCATTTATTTGATTCAAAGTACAGAAAAACAGTACAATTTTGAAATATTTTTACTATTTAAATAACTATTTTCTATTTGAAAAAATGTAATTTATTCTTGTGATCAAAGATACATTTTCAGGTCCATTACTCCAGTCCTCAGTGTCACATGATCCTTCAGAAATCATTCTAATATGCTGATTTGCAGTTTAAGAAATATTTTTATTATTATCAATATTTAAAAAACAGTTAAGTACATTTTTCCAGATCAGCATTTATCTGAAATAAAAAGCTCTTATAACATTATACCAGTTAAAAGTATGGAGACAGTATAACAATTATTTTATTTTTTGGAAAGAAATTATTGAAATTAATAATTTTATTTTACAAAAAAACACTTTAAATTGATCAAAAGTGATGATAAATACATTTATAATGTTACAAAAGATTTCAGATAAATGCTGTTCTTCTGAACTTTTTATTCATCAAAGAAAGCTGAAAAATTCTACTCAGCTGTGTTCAACATAATAATAATAATAATAATAATAATAATGTTTTTTTGAGCAGCAAATCAAAACATTAGAATGATTTCTGAAAGATCATCTGCCGGAGTAATGACGCTAAAAATTCAGCTTTGAAATCACAGGAATAAATTACATTTTGAAACATGTTCTAATAGAAAACAGTTATTTTAAATAGTAAAAATATTTCAGAATGTTACTGTTTTTGCTGTACTTTGCATCAAATAAATGCAGGCTTAGTGAGCAGAAAGACTTCTTTAAAAAAACATTAAAAATCTTACTGTTCAAAACCTTTTGACTGGTAGTGAAGTTTACTTCATACTTCAAACATAATATACTTATCTACACTGGCTGTATGGTTGAATTTATGGCTTTTCTAATTTTAGATTTTAACTTATTGGAATTAAATAGTTGCAAATAGTGGATTTTCACAATAATTCCATCATAACATTAAAATGTCTTTTATCTTAGACTGATAAACTGCATATAGTGTAGAATACATTGTGAATAATGGTGCTGCTCTTTCTTCTGTCTTTGTTGTAGGTGCTCACAATGCATTTACACGCTTCCTGCTTTGCTGCCTAAAATGCTGTTTCTGGTGCCTAGAGCACTTCATCAAGTTCATGAACAGGAATGCTTACATTATGGTGAGTCACTCCAATTTTTCAAGGTAGAGGCATTTCATAACTTTATACTGTATACGTAACTACTACATAACTGCATGCATTTTAAATGTGGTTACTTAACAGTTTCATTTGTTTAAATATGAAAGGCACTGTTGAACCTGACTTGTCAGAAAGGAGTGCTTTGACATTTATTGTTTATTTTGATTCATGTCCTCAGATTTCAATATATGGGAAGAATTTCTGTGCCTCAGCGCGAGATGCTTTCTTCCTGTTAATGAGGAACGTTATGAGGTAAGACTCTGCACAGCTGCGACATTTATAATGTCATTGTCAAAGTGTGAAGCTGCAAGGTCTCTGTCTCACACACACACACACTCACACA